>JAECUM010090865.1:0-30374 GCA_016617855.1 Megalonaias nervosa
AATCCTTTTAAAGGAGTCAATACGATGACGTTTACGATTCCTTTGTGTATGATGGGGGTTCGGTGGAATGTGCTTGCGCAGGCCATTAGCTAACTTTCTTTGGTTAATCGCCTGTTTCAAGTTGAACATTATATTTACGTAATAACTTTGTCCGTGGATACTGGTTTTGTCGTTAGACTGTCTTAGCATAATGGCTTTAAGTGCATTACTACCGTTACATAATAGTTAATTTCATACTTACAATCGGGAGAAGTTTAGCTTTTGGATGAAAAATAAATCTACTTCGGGATAAACCTCTAATGCGTTCGTAGTTGTAATTCCCTTTACAACATATCTCTATCCTTTTCGACAAGAGTTGCTGTAGCAAAAGAGAGTGAAAGCTTTAAAATTGTAAATTTAATGACATTTTGTCTCAGTGTGTTAATTATGATTATAATGCAAGGATATTTAACAAAATTAAAAACATATAGGTGCAGTATGCTTTGTAGTTTCTATATATCTTTCATCAAGAAAGGACCTCAGAGACATGGGCTTGATGTTAAACGTTGTATATAAACAGAGTTCCTGAAACTATTATTGAGACACTAGGCGCTCTCGCTTTACAACAAATGGATGTATTTACGTGTGCGCAAACTGCATTGATGCAATAAAGCTGGCTGTTTATCTGAGGAATAAACACATGGCTAAATAATTTACTAAACAGTTTGTTCAGTCACGCTTTCCTCCTATTGCAGCAATATTTAATTCAACAACAATGAGTCGTGTTCTTTAAGGTAGTAACGTAGAGTATAAAACACAAGGATAATGTGCATTAAAAACATTGCCTCCTCCGTATACGAATTATGCCTGCTTGAAAGAGAATGAAAATTACACAAAATAAATTAAAACACTAATGCAGAATAAAAAATAGACTGTATAAGGAACTCAACTTGCAATGAAAAAGACTGTGGGAGCCAATATATAGGTTGTCCATATCAACCGCTAGTGTCCAGTTACGGCAAACAAAGTAGATTCAATACCCCAAGGGAGATTTCAAAAATGTATTTATCTAACTCGGCTATCATGGACAAATGGCTCAAATAGTAATCATTTTAATATATCGGTCAGAAACAAATTTTAAATAACTGATCAAAATTCGTGTGAAATTTTTGAGGTTGAAATAGGGAATCACATGCAATAAAATGCAAATTAGGTTCTTACGTGTAAAAACATTGGTCCTAACTCCAAGAGCATGTACATGTTAATAGTCTATTTCATTCTCCAAAATGGAAGTCAAATAATGTAACCAGTTGTGATTTCGTTATCAGGTAGTTAGTATCTATAACGGAATAAAGTTTTAATATTTGCGCGCGCATGCAGGAGATACAGTCTCTCTCCCGTTCTCTCCCTCTCTCTCTCTCTCTCTCTCTCTCTCTCTCTCTCTCTCTCTCATAATTACCTCGACACATATACAAGTACATGCACACTAATCTTTCTTATAACAGTTTAAATACCATCTCTCACAATGGTTTTCTTGCAATAAATTGTTGCATATGTAATTAATTATTTACTTGCTTTTACGGGTGAATTTGTATTGATTTCAAGGAATGATCCAATTAGTTATTTATAACGACTGATCTTTGTCACCGATGTTGGGAGATATATCTGCCTAGATCTTAATGCTAACATACACCGAACTAAATTATTATTCAGACAGTCGACAAAAAAATGGTCAAAAGAAAGAAAAGTTTTGACTCCAAGTTTGAATGAAACTGTGAACAATATGAAAAAGATGTCAAAATAAAGAGACAGAATCCGATCCTCTTCCCCTGTTCAAAAGTTTAAGTAGAAATAAAACTAAAACTGTTTTGGATAAAAAACAAAAGATGTTACCCATTAAATAAATAACATAGCAATAGTATGAACTCACTATTGAGTACTGATATATGGCTCACAGTAAATATTGTTTCTAATCCTTTATTACTTAGCTCTATTTAGTTCTATGGAGTCAGTAATAGGCTTACAATCTACTCTATGCAAATATAATGTCAAAGCTTTTCAATAAGTTATATATTGCCACAAAGGTTTAAATTAGATAGTACCAAATGTACGTGTATGATGCAAATTCTCCAAGAAAAGAAGCAAAACCAGACCATAGAGATTATAAATACTAAAGTCACCAATCAATTATTTTGCATAACAATTATCTTTAATATGCCTAGTAATCTTCCTCTTGGAAATTCTGTGTACCTCTCAGAGTTATTACAGTCTATCCCGAGTGTGCAGCAGTAGGATAAAACGTGTTAATGAAAGAAATAGTGTCAAGCCACTTACCCTTCCCTACATAACATTTGTTTGACAAACATTTAAATAAAATCTGCATACAATGTATTCATTTGTATTCCTCTTTCAAATGCTCTAACCCCTAATTACATGTTAAATGTACTGCTAGAATATTACTGACCATATTGTACTAATGTTCTCTAAATTATGATCATACTATGTGGGCTCTCCCATTGTTAATTTATTTCCTGCAAACGTGAATCATATGCAACACGAATCAGTCGAAATTTACATCCATAATCCCAAAAGCCAAACTGTGTATTCCGTTAGAAACCACTGCTGTGAAAAAGGCTCTTAAAAGACATGAAAGTTAATTTATCACGATTGCTTTCTTTATCGAAGCACTCTCCTTATATGTGCGCTACAGCCCTTTTATGTCCAAAAATTTAAATTACACGTGTTAATAAATGGAGTGGTTGTCTTTTGCACGCAAAGGCAGAAATTTGAACTACGCTCACTCCATTCAAGTCACTGGATCAAACACGTATGCTGTTTATCACCGGTGTCACGTTTGCTAAGCCCCATCTATAAAGTCATGTATAAGCTATAATGTACCTCTTTTAGGAATATTACCGTCGCCATGTGTTTGATGTCTAAAGATTGCCGCGGGGTTAGTGTTGAATTCTTAAGCAACGTTACCATGACCAGCCAAAGACCGCAAACTTTAGTCGGCGAAGGAGACCGATCGCACTGCTTAACAAAGGCTTGCCGTTATCACACCTATATGTTAAAGGTTAGTTCAAGGATCAAAAGGAAGTCCACTGGGTGAACGGGGCGTGTTCTTATCCACACGTTGACATTCAGCAAGAAGGACATTCTCCCCTAAGTTAATTGGATCATTTCACAGCGATATCCAATCGAAATTGAGATAGAAGGTGTGATTACAATTCAGACCCGAATGATACATTCTGAACTCGTAAGAGAAAATTTAGTATTCGCCTGGAAGGATTGCAGATCAATAGGGTTTACTCCAGATTAGGCAATTTAATAGTCGTTATCTGATGATAGGCTGTGTGTAGTGAGATGAGATGGCTAAGGTGAAAGATTTTACCCTCCTTGTACCGTCCTTGTCTTTTCACAGGAAGCTCCTTAGGGGAGAGAGAACTTCCGGTTCCATTGGGTCCCAATACCTCAAGAGTTGGAGACGAAATTCAACTGTAGCCGAGACAGTCGAAGTCGAGAAGAGTGGTCGTGGGAGGAGGAGGAGGAGAAGTAGTCTGGAGAGAAATTCGAGGAGGAGGACAAGGTGTCTAGAGAAAGTCGAGGAGGAGAATCAATCTGGAGAAAGGTTGGAGAGGAAGAGGAGAAGGAATTGGCAGAAATAAGAGAGAGAGAGAGAGAAGGGATACAACAGATGCGTAGAAATACAAGTACAGGAAGAAATCAGTCTGACACTGCTACTAAAGTGATGCAATAGGCTTATTAAAGGGTCTAGCGGAAGGAGTGCAATTGGAAATTTGGGTAGTTTGATTATTGAATTGTTATTAAATTGTTATTCATTGCACTTCAACCTTTTCTTGGATATTTTACCATCTAACCATCGGCATTGCTCACTGGGTGCTCGGATCTTTACATCTATCTTTCATTAAATTTAACTTGCAACAAAAGAGAGCCTCTGTGGGACTTCTATAATAGTTTAATTAAAATATTGGGAGCACCCCACCCGAATCATATACTCTTCGTCACAACATTTTCTTTTCAAATTACATTTATTAGCAAAATTAACAAACGTTAGCTCACATTATCTAAAGTACAACTTAAAATAAACACAAAGGTTAAGCATACAGTTAAATATACAAAACAATAGGTTTGAACTAGGCTAAATTGTTGTCCAGTGCAGAGAATCATCTAATTTACGTAATGTACATAAACAGTATTTATTTCTACATTTCAATTAAAATCTTGTCTAAACGGAAGTAGACTGCAGATTCATCGATTGCATCCTACTTCCAACAATCACACATGAGTTATGACTGCAAGATAATATGGAGACAGTTAAATGATCGCAAAGAATATGTAGGATATGAACATTATTGAACATATTCAAATGATATCCAAGCCACTGAAAGTAGGTTCATGCTAACTGTTTAACGTTTTTAAGTTTTTGGTTTGATGTCAGAGAATAACTTATACCATCTACCGTTTCCACATATTACAGGTAGACTGAATTC
Source organism: Megalonaias nervosa (assembly GCA_016617855.1). NCBI lineage: Eukaryota > Metazoa > Mollusca > Bivalvia > Unionida > Unionidae > Megalonaias > Megalonaias nervosa. Next base: position 4,494 of record JAECUM010090865.1, read on the forward strand.
AGAACATATAACAAACCTATCATTTTGGGTTTTAAACGATAAGAGTCTAAAATCATAGGTAAAAAGGCTACTCCTTCACTACTAAGCTCCAGGGAGTCAGTAATAGCCTTACAATCTACTTACTGCAAAGATAAAGTCAAAGGATTTCACTACGTTATATCTTGCCACATCATACTTACTTTCATTCCTTGCTAAGATAGTATCATACGATGTATCAGTAACATACCTAATCTCGGCCTTTTCAATCGCTGTATATCTCTCACAAATCATATATTTTGTGTTTAGAAAACGTAGTACTAATATGAAACATGTTAATGAAAATGGGTCAGTCCCTTATCTGTAACCTAACCCTGCTTAAGATTTGTTAATGAAACGTTGAAGTAAACTATACACAAACGGTATTTATTAGCATTGCTCTTACAAAAACCTCATCTGAATCTCTCTGTCTCTCTCTTTCTCATAATTACCTAGACACAGATACAAGTACGTGCACACTGGTTTTGCTTGCAACAATTTAAATACCACATCTGACTAAGATTGTCTTGGCAGTTAGAATTTATATATACAACTAATTATTTGATGGCTTTGTATGGGTGATTTTTACTGAAGTTAAGGAATTCTACATTTGGTTGTATATAACTACAGAACTGTGCCATTAATGATGGGATTGGTTTCTCCTCCTACCTTTCCTCTGCATTTATCCAATGCTGACATGAATCAAATTGGCATCATTATTTAGACTGACAAATCGAATGGTCAAAAGAAAGAAAAAATATATCGATTCAAAAGTTTGGATGAAATTGTGAACATTGTGAGAAAGGTGTCAATACCAAGCATTAGACGGCTTTGTACATAATAATGCCAAGTTTAGATGAACAATCAAAGATCTATCAAATCATCTCTCATTTTCTTTCTCCATCCCTCCCTCCTTTCCTCATCTTTCTCTCCATAACGCGTGCACGTGCTATTACAGGAGAAAGAAGTACGATGGGAGTCAGTAGATAATATATGCATTTTGCATTGTGCTCTCCAAATGTTATAACACTGGAAACGACTACATCTATCAATGTCGATAATTCTTTAAAGTGCTACCTATGTCAAGTCTGAATTACACGGCTCTAACAACATATTACAAGCAAACTTGTGTCCATGAGTTCAACTAAACTTTACGATACATTTTGCAAACATGCTACCTTTATATGAGATAAGGACATCTCTTTTCCCCTTGTAAATTCCTTGCCCACCTGATCTTTGTCATGTTTTTATTCAGAGACCTAACCTTGTTAACAACTTGGAATGTGCTGGATATGAGGTTGAAGATTTCTTTATTTAAGGAAATCATTGAAACTAAAAGGTGCTTGTTGACTTTAGAACCAAATCACCATTTCTGAATTCTTACTATTTATTCTGTGACATTCAGGATCATATTATCTATATATTATGACCATTTTCGAATTGGCACTTTTAGGGATGCTGACACGTCGGCACATTCATTGAGAATACTCTATACCTTTCGATTTGTGATAATTTGGAAGTTAAATCATAACTGTAACTCCAAAGGGACAATACAATACAGCTTGAAATAGTGGTCGAATACTAAGTCATAAGAGACTTGATATTAAATTCGCATGTTATAAAATTACAGACTCGTGTTTTCAGAATTAGAAAATACGTAGTGTATTCCTAAACACTCTATCACTCAAACTTGTTTCCTGAGGACTCTTCTTTCTCTTTTATCACACAGTCTCTGTTTCAGAACAGTTATTGAAAATATGATCATCTTCAAGACCTGTGTTCTCTGCCAAATATTTATCTAATATAGAAAAGGCTTCGTTGAATGGGAAATTTTAATTTTTTAATATCAAAGCTATGAATATTGAAAATATTACTGCTTGATAAACTGATACACTGATGGAAATATAAGATTAAATAGCGTGATAAACACACTTTCTGTACATCTTATTTTAGAAATTATTTCTGGACATTAACCAGGGTCTTCCTGGGTCTATTTTGCCCATCCTTCACCTTTATGTTCTTTACGAAAAAATGTCATTTCGGCAGAGGTAGCAAAACTTTAACTTTATGGATGGCGCTTGTATTTGCATTTTTTTTGTTCGATTACTTTTGTTGACAAGTTCTTCCAGTTCAAAGTGGATATAATCAAGCATGTGACCATTTGCATTCGTGAGAAATTCGTTGTTCCTTCTTGAATCCTATAATAGTTAGGTTCTAAGTTTAGTTAAATATTTTAGTTCTATCCTGTGTTACAATCACCTATCAAGTCCAATAGATGATTACCTCTAATTTGGTATGCGAAAGCATAGCGAATATCTGACAACAAAGGATTTAAGTTGTGGAAGAAGAGGAAGCCCCTTAGAGCCGTTAATAAATATTCAATTCGACTCTTGTCATCCATTTTAGGATTCGTACTTTTGTTCGGTTTCTGCCATCGCTTCATACATTGCCAGGAAACGTCATGACTTTGTTTAAATTAATCCATTCGTACATACAACTGGCGAACGGGGGCTACAGTGACTTATATTGCATCCTCAGCACTTACAATGTATTTAACAATAATCTAATTAATTATGACACTATGATAGGAAAAGTCTAAACATTTGATGGTTGCGATTTTATTAAATTATCAAGCGACGATACGTAGCAACCTTTCAAGCTGCAGTGATAACGATACGTTTAGGAACATTGATTCAATTAACTCAATCTTGTCTATGTTGTTGTGACTGTATTCTGGTGTGGTCACCTTTGGCAGTACTGCATGTCCAGACCTCAGGGACCTACTTTTATTTGTTTGAATGTGTTGCCAACAATTTCTGGACTAATCGTCACACGGAGGAACAGTTAGTCTTTTTTCAATAACGTTTCATGTACCCGTGTCTGCTACGAGTTTAGATTGTGCAATGGAGGGACATGATAAATATAACACTATGTGCAATCCTCATTATTGCATACCCGTTTTTCATCATGCTTCCGACGACCTCTTTAACTAAAATAGCGTGGCCTATAATTTACATTAAGACACATCAACTGTGTTCAATATATTAATTTTCAATCACCTTTATGACAAACATTTCATCCTTTCATATTTGTCCATGCATTTTGTCCTACAAACAACGAATTAGAAGCCCCAAATTAGTAAATTAGTTATTCTTTCAACACATTTGGGCCCTCTTGCCAGGTTAAGACATTTACGTGTCAAGATATTGCTATTTCGACTGAAAACGAATTTTACCAACATCAAACTATCGATATAGTAGAATTTTAAGATCACTATTGAACCCTTTCTAATGTACTGGTATATGGTATCCAGCACATAATGTTTTTGTCTTTACAACTGAGCCTTAGGGAATCAGTATGAGGCTTACACGCTAGTCTATGGTAACATAATGATGAGCGCTTTCACTAGCTTACATGTTATTACTTACATTTTAACTTTTACGATCAGTCAAATAGTACCAAGCTCTCTTGTGTGTATGTTAGTGTTGTTGGTACATTTGTAGGCTCAGATGCTATAACGTGTTAATGTTTGCTTATATTCTTTTCCTTATTACTTTTGGACTTCTGGTTTGGGATGCAAATTCTCCTTGAGAAGTAATAATTCCAAATCATAAAAATGATGAAAACAATTTCAATATCATTAATATTCGTACGCGATTATATTAAATTGTCAGTCGACGATATGTAGCAACCTTTCAAGCTGCGGTGATAACGATACGTTTATCAATATAGATTCAGTTACCTTAATCTTGTGTATGTAGTTGTGACTGTTTTCTAGTGTATTCACCTTTGGTAGTACTGCATGTCCAGACCTCAGTGGCCTACTATTATCTGTTTAAATTTGTTGACAATACTTTCTGGACTATTCTTCACACGGAGGAACAGTGAGTCTCTTTTAATAACGTTTCATGTTCCCGTGTCTGCTACGATTTAAGATTGTGCAATCGAGGGACATGATACATGTAACACTATGTGTAATCATTATTATTCCATACCTGTTTTCCATCATGCTTCCGACGCCCTCCTTCACTAACATAGCGTGGCCTATAATTTACATTCAAACACATCAACTGTGTTCAACATATTAGTTCTCAATCACATTGATGACAAACATGTAATCCTTTCATATTTTTCCATGCATTTTTTCCTACAAACAACGAATTAGAACCCCTCAAATTAGTAAATTAGTTATTCTGTCAACACACTTGGGCCCTCTTGCCAGGTTAAGACATTTAAGTGTCAAAATGTTGCTATTTCGACTGAAAACGAAATTTACCAACATCAAACTATCGACATAGTAGGATTTTAAGATCTCTATTGAACTCGTACTAATGTACTGATAGATGGCTTCCCGCACATCATGTTTTTTATTTGTCTTTACAACTGAGCCTTAGAGAATCAGTATGAGGCTTACACGCTACTCTATGGTATCATAATGTTGAGAGCTTTCACTAGGGTACATGTTATTACTTAAATTTTAACTTTTACGATTAGTCCGATCGTGCCAAGCTCACTTTTTTGTATGTTAGGGGTGGTGGTACATTTGTATGTTCAGATGCTATAACGTGTTAATGTTTGCTTATATTCTTTTCCTTATTACTTTTGAACTTTTGGTTCGGGATGCAAATTCTCGTTGAGAAGTAATAATTCCAAATCATAAAAATCATGAAAACAATTTCCATATCATTAATATTCGTACGCTTGAACTTTCGTAAAAGCTGTATATCTCTGAAAACTATTATATTGTATCCGGAGCACGTTGCAGAAGGATGAAACAAGTAAGTGCAAGAAACTGAGTACAATGCTTGTCCCTACCCTACGTACGATATGTTGAAGAAACATTGAAATACAATATACATAAAAGCTATTTATTAGAATTGCTGGTCCAGATACCCTACCATATAATCGAAGTTAGAAGTATTTGAGGTTTCTTACAGACCTTGTTGCAAAAATTATGTAGAAATTAAGATCATACAAGGCGCCACAAGTTTTAATTTCTTACGTGCGAAAGAACAGTAATTGTCAATGTGAGGCAAAATAGCATTATACCTTTAATGACAAAAGTTGATCTGTTTCTATCATTAGGATCCAGTGCTGAGAATTCAGCTTTCAAAGGCCATGAATGATTTTTCATCACGCTTGATATCTTTATGGGATTAGTATCCTTATACGTGCTCAACGACTGAATTATGTTCTATATTTGAAAATAGATATAGATAGACAGATAGATAATTGCGTTATGCGATCCTGGGAGATTCTTTGTTTCATTTCTTTAATGTTGTTTACGCTACTGAAAATTAGCATATAAATAATTATATATTAAATTAAATTATAGATTTGGAAAGAAGCAACAGTAATACCAATTCCCAAACAAGGCAAAGATAGCGCAGATCCTACCAACTATAGACCTATATCATTAACTAGCATCGTTTGCAAAACAATGGAACGAATGATCAATTCTCGGATTATATGGTATTTGGAAACCAACAATTCCATATCTCCTTTCCAAAGTGGTTTTCGTTATGGTCGTAGTACCAATGATCATCTGGTTAGACTGGAAACATTTATTCGCGACGCTTTTATCAAGAAGGAACACTTAGTAGCGGTTTTCTTTGATTTGGAAAAGGCATATGTCACAACGTGGAAGTACGGAATACTAAATGACCTGCACGATCTGGGTCTAAAAGGTCGGCTGCCCTCGTTCATATCAAACTTCCTCTCAGACAGGGAATTCAAGGTACGAGTGGGCTCCACCCTCTCTGATATGCACGATCAAGAGATGGGTGTGCCCCAGGGCAGTATTTTATCGGTGATGCTTTTCAACATAAAAATTAATAGCATCACCAAGTGTCTGAATCCAGGTGTGGATTGCTCCCTATATGTTGACGACTTTTTAATATGTTACCGTTCCAAGCACATGCATACAACGGAAAGACAATTACAGCAAAATATCAAGAAGATTCAAAATTGGGCCGATACTAACGGTTTCAAATTCTCGAAATCAAAAACTGTATGTATGCATTTCTGTCAGTTACGAAGACATCACGATGGACCTAAACTCACGCTGGACGGAACACCTATTCCAGTTGTTGAGGAAGCAAAATTCTTAGGTATTATCTTCGACAGAAAACTGACCTTTATTCTACACCTGAAGAATTTGAAAGCTAAATGCTTGAAGTCTCTAGATTTACTTACAGTAATAGCGCACACCGACTGGGGTGCTGATAGGAAAGTCATACTCAGTTTATACAGAACATTTATTCGCTCGAAACTAGACTATGGTTGCGTTGTCTATGGTTCAGCTAGGAAGTCCTATCTGAAGATGCTAGACCCAATTCATCATCAGGGAATAAGACTTGCACTGGGAGCATTTAAGACATCCCCGTGTGAAAGCCTACTCGTTGAAGCGATCGAACTACCTTTATCACAACGTAGAGAAATGCTTTCCGCACAATATGCTCTCAAATTAAGCTCAAACCCTCTGAACCCTGCTTTGTTGGCTGTTTTTGAACCCAAATATAAAACCTTATATGACAATAAACCAAACGTCACACCTACCTTTGGCATTAGAATATTACCATGCCCAGACAGTACCAAATTGATCTTTCAAAAATTCTGAAAACGACCGTCTCCGAAACACCTCCTTGGTTACTTCAACAACCAAATGTACTTTTCACATAACACGATGGAAAAAAAATCGGAGACAAACCCTTCCATTTTCCACAACTCTTACCTTGGACACCTCGCCCAATTTGAAAATTATACCAGAATATATACTGATGGATCAAAAGATGAGGAAAAGGCTGCTGCAGCCTTCGTTAGTGGAAAACACACAACAAAAGTTCGCTTGCCAAATGGTACATCAATTTTTTCAGCCGAAATCAGAGCAATAGACCTTGCATTGCAATATATTGAAAGCAAGCGTATTTTAAATAGCATCATCTTCTCCGATTCACTATCAGTACTTCAGTCACTACATAATAGAAAACTGGAGAATCCATTATTAGCTAATGTTCTCCTTAAACATACTGAGCTGAGTACCTCCCACAATATAGTATACTGTTGGTTACCCAGCCATATTGGAATTAAAGGTAATGACAAAGCAGACCGCGCTGCTAAAATGGCCGTATCACTGGAACGATCTGATTAATACACCGTATACTGATTTTTAACGTAGTATCAAAGATTGTTTACGTCAGAAATAGCAGGCATCATGGAAGGATGCCGTGCATAACAAACTTCATGCCATCAAGCCAACCCTAGGAGAATGGACTCCTTCCTACAGAGCCGTCCGTAGGGAGGAGGTAGTCATTGCAAGAATTCGAATCGGCCGTACTTATTTAACCCACTCCTATATACTAAAAGGAGAAGACCCACCACAGTGCATATCGTGCAATGAACCATTCACTGTTAAGCACTTTATGTTGGAGTGTTTCGACCTCCAAACTACGCGTAATCATTATTACAATGTGCATGATATTAGGGAGCTCTTTGATACAGTTAGCATTTCTTATATTATAGACTTCCTGAAGGAAGTGAATATTTGTCGTAAATTATAGCTTTTATGCTATCACCTTACACAGTTTTATGTGCTATATACATACCGTCGCTAGATTTTAATTAGCTTTCATCTGTTTTCGTTGTCATACATCATTTGCACTCTCCGTTGATCGGGAAACTTTATTTATCACCGTTACCATTTTGTCGTTTTACCTTCAACTGTTTCGTTTCGTATCGCTGGTCGATACCTAATCTTTTACCACTTTTAAATAATGAAGGATATAACCTCAATCAATCAATCAATCAATATATATATATGTTTCGTAGATGATTTATATTCTTTCTCTGGAAATCCTGCTTAACACTGTTATTAGTACTTACACGTGCTATACATTTGAGATATGTTTTGAAGTTGCATCTTCTTTTTTCAAATAAGTAATCTTGAAATATTAGTGATAGATAGACAGATATACAGATAAATAGATGTTTTGGTGCAGATTAGTTCCTGCTTCTAAAACGATTAATACGGAAGACATTACGGTACAAACAACAAAGGTCTATTTCGTCTAATACAAGATTTATAGAATAGCCACTGTTCATGCCCTCTGATATGACGGGCTCAAAGGTGTATATGTTGCCTACACCTCGTCTACCTCTACATCCTCATCTCAATCGCTGTCTCTGTCAGCATCAATTGATATGGATAGTGATGCCCACTGTTGATACTCCCTCAACGGACGGGATCATTGGTGCATATGTTTCCTGCACTGCCTCTACCTCTTCGTTGCCTTCAGAATCACTGTCTCCATCAGCATCACTAGTTACAGATGGTGGTGCCACTGTTGATGCTCTCTCAACGGACGTACTTATTGGTGCATCTGTTGACTGCACCGCCTCTAAATGTTCCTCTCCATCAGAATCGTTATCTGTCAGCATCAATTGTTACAGATGGCGTCGCCACAATTGATGCTCCCTCAACGGACCTGCTCATTGGTGCATCTGTTGCCTGCACTGCCTCTACATCTTCGTTTCCATAGGAATCACTTTCTCCATCACCATCAATTGTTACAGATGGTCGTGCCACTGTTGATTCTCCCTCAACGGAGGGGCTCATTGGTGCATCTGGTGACCGCATCGCCTCCACCTCTTCCTCTTCATCAGAATCGGTATCTCTGTCAGCATCAAATGTTACGGATGGCGTCGCTACCGTTGATGCTCCCTCAACGGAAGGGCTCATTGGTGCATCTGTTGACTGCAATGCCTCTACCTCTTCCTCTTCATTACAATCGTTATCTCTGTCATCATCAATTATTACTGATGACGATGTCGCTATTGATGCTCCCTCAACGGACGGACTCATTGGTGCATCTGTTGCCTGCACTGCCTCTACATCTTCATTTCCATCAGAATAACTTTCTCCATCAACATCACTTGTTACAGATGGTGGTGCCACTGTTAATACTATGTCAGATGACTTGCTCATTTTGTGCATTTATTGCCTGTACCTCCTCTACATCTTCCTCTTCATCACAATATTTATCTCTGTCGGCATTAGTTGTTACAGATAGCGATGCCACTGTTGATGCTCCCTCAGAGGAGGTGATTAATGGTGCATCTGTTGATTGTGTAGCTTGTTCCTGTTCAGATGTAGAAACAGTAGGTAGTGGCTGCCATAGGTCACTGAATTAGTTCCTTTAAACACAGATACAAAATATTCACGTCATAACTTCTCAAAGATGTCAAAAAATTAAATGGGCATTCAATGACTTTTATCTTCAATTCATACTAAACTTAATACCTAATTTTTGGTTATGTACGGCTGTATATAACTGAGCATGTTCCAGACAGAGATTATATACTCTGTAGAACACTATTATATTTTCCATCATTATTTGTTTTCAAAATATATTTGAAAAGTTACTACTCACCGATACCAATTGCTATGAACATCAAAGCTACAGGATTCGTCAATATCTTTGCTATAATACGTCTGTGGAAGAAAAGAATAAGAAGAACAATATGTTGTAACTCTACCAGGATGTCTTTTGTTTACACGTATGATATATTAATTTTTTATACAATAATAACCTTATTATTATAAACGTATGGAGCTTATGACATTTTGTGAATTCGTCTTGAATCTAACATCCATAATAAAAATGTATGTAAATGTTAGGACATTATAGCGTTTCAACTATTTAATGCAATGTCCAGGATCTTCAAATCAAACTAGTTGGAAATAATTTTCAGAATAACATGACGGTACAGGCTGGTAAATCATTTTGCAAATTGTAAAGGGGCAAATTCCATTGTCCATTTGCAAACTTTAAGAATTGTAATACTTATTTAAATGTTTGAATTTGGTCCGTTTTAACATCTGTGATATTATATTGTCTGCTGTGAAACAACACTGGTGCTATCTGTTATTTTCATGCAAGTAGTGATTTCTAATTTATTAACATATCTTTGTTAAATGTACAGCGTAGGAACCCATGCGAATACAATGGTGCAATCAATGATAGATCAGTTCCAGAAGTACAGAAAGAGTAAATTTCCTTTGTGAATAATGAAACAACGCCTCACCTTCGAGAAGGAAATGTATGTGTACAATCATTGTCGGACTACAGTAAAAAAGTAAAAATGCCACCTGAAAAATGTCATTTATTCTGAAAGTGCATCGATATGTATCAAGTGAAAACGCATGAAGGGTATTTACGCTTCTGCAGTACACGTAATATTTTTTTTTTTTTTTTTTTTAAATGTGAAGTCGTAACAGGGTAACATTTCCTTCAATCCACTAAAACATGTATAATTGTATTTTCAGCATATTCAGTTAGTGGAAAATTCGCCAATGGGTGGTGAATGTTTACATTTTTATTCTTCCTCTTTCTCGTCTTCTCACTTGGAGTTTCAATTCTGCCTTTATCACGATACAATTCTCGACCTTTTCTAAACACGTTGAGTATGGCATGATATTTACTTTAGATTTAACATATCCGCATTATTTTGGTTGCGCTTCTGTGTGTGTGTGTGTGTGTGTGTGTGTGTGTTTGTGTGTGTGTGTGTGTTTTGGCTATCACGTGCACAAATCAGTAAATTTATTAAATTCCGCTTATAAAATCTAAACATAATATACCTTCTTATCTTGCAAACGAAACATTTACCATAATTGTATTAAGAAAACAAAATCATTCATGATACGAGCAAAACAGTTGTTCCACTCATATATGCTGCAAATTGGAACATAAATAATAGTATTGCTAATAAACGTATTCTTCCTGTGAAATATATAAAAAGGATCAAAATTCTCAAAATAATGTTAAATGAAAAAGACTTGTGTGAGCATATAGATAGGTTGTCCATATCAACCGCTAGTGTCCAATTACGGCAAACAAAGTAGATTCAATATCCTAAGGGAGATTTCAAAAATTTATATAACTCTGCTTTGATGGACAAATGGCTCAAATAGCAATCATTTTAATATATCTTTCAGAAACAAATGTTAAATAATTGATGAAAATTTATGTGAAATATTTGAGTATAGAACAGGGAATCACCTGCAATAAAATGCAAATTAGGTTCTTTCGTGTAAAAAACATTGATCCAAACTCCAAGAGCATATCAATCTTAATAGTCTATTTCATTCTCTATAACTGAAGTCAAATAATGTAACCAGTCGTGATTTCGTTATCAGGTAGTTCGAATCTATAACGGAAGAAAGTTTTAATATTTGCGCGCTCATGCACGAGAGAGACAGTTACTTAGATTTTCCAAGTCGAAATAAAACATTATCTGCAAACCATTTTGTACACATAGCAACACTTTCACGGAAGGTCTTCATCGAGGTTTTCTTACAACGATTATGAACACAAAAGCCAATTATCACAACCGTATTCAAAATGAAAAAAACAAAAACAAAACCATACAATCTAAGAAAATAAACAGCAAAAATAAAATAATATGTTGCCCTCTACATCCAGTCTCTCTCTCCCTATGTCTCTCTGTCTCTGTCTCTCTCAATTACCGAGAAGCAGACACTAATGCAACTTGAACAGCGTCCGTTGTCATATTCAGCCACCTCAGCGTAGACTGACTGTCACCCTGCATAAAACTATGTACCCGTTGTTCTTCAGTCAATGATGGTGTCCTCGTGGGCCTCCTCAGCGACAATTTTGTCAGTGTAACCTGTCTGTGTAGAGGTGCGGTTTCTCCTTTACTTGCGCCTTCAGCGAGTGAAATGGCTTTGTGGACAGCACCTCGTCGTGTTAGCAAACCTGTGGCCTAAGCCTCAAAAAATAACTTTTCTAACACACACCTGCAACACCCATAGATATGCCCCCATCGATTAAACGACTAAATTTACCTTGTGCGACAATTTTGTGTGTATACGTACTGCGAATCCATTGTTGAATGAGGTATTAGGGCCATGGACTACAGCCCGAACTTCTGCATCGGGTTTGTTGGCATTATTTCTGGGTCCTCGAATAATATATGGGCGATCTTCAGCATTATCTGTTATGTTCATTGCGAATATCATAGAGGGCCTTGAACTGCGAGAATAATCATCTTAGTATCGTGCGTGTCCAAGTATTGTCGTTATCATCTCAACGTTGTTCAGGCATATTTCGATTTCCTTGCCGTATATGGTGTAATGGGAGCTGCTAAATAACGCCATCACGCCCTTTTTTACAAAACCACCACTTTCACCTTCAGCGTGTGTATTACCATTCGTATTCACGAGAGCTCTATAAACGCTTCAAGGGGCAAGAAACACCTGCTATTATCCGGAAACTTATTTTATTCGGCCCCGTTTGTTTGGAGCACGTGTATCATAACGAATAATACGAATTAATATTGATAATTGCACACAGACTGATCTCGCACAGATCCATGTCAAACCGGGGTTATGATACACGTTTGAACATATTTTATTTTATTGCAGCAATTTAATTGCTGAGGTGATCTACCGACCCAGTCCCTTCCGGAGCAGCCCTCTCGCCAGTTAGATTCGTCGTGATGTTACTAGACAGTTTGCTGTCTGGCAAAAAAAGTGCCCCTGGAATTATTGTCGGCATTTATGGCGATCCCCCATCGGTAACAGGTGCAGAAGAAGTGACACAGAATTTTAGTTTGTTTGATGGGATTATAATTGTTGAGGTCACGCTCTCGGTTGTTTTACACGAACCTGTTTCATCGCAGCATAAATTTCTCACAGCACACTCACTGTCTCAATCGCTTCAGAACTCACCATTGATGTCGTAGCAATATACATCACTGATATCTTCAACAAGTTCATACATCAGCGGGCGCTACGATTTTTCTGTCCATGAGGTCATTGGTGACAAGTCGTTGACAAATCGATGTGGTTTCATTAATGACTTCTGGTGCGTTGTTTAACGCGTGAATTGATCCACAAATGTTTCCAATGACTCCGTTAGGTCGTTAGAGTGACACAGTCCACCAATTCCTTCACTTTGTTTTACTTTTTCAATTTAATTTTCCCCCTGCGGGTCCGGGGCTGTAGAATGGACCCGCCGTGCCTCGCTACGTGTCGTAAGAGGCGACTAAGTAGAGGCAACCTGTTTGCCGTGGGTTGCGACCCGTGTCGGAGGAGGAAAGGATCCTGGTAGTTGAGCAGAGGCTTTCCGATGCAATACACTACTTTGGCCTCTACTTCTAGACGGGTGGTCGGGATGGGCCCGGTCTCGACAAATCGGCTGGTCACGCCGAGCCCTAGGAGGTCTTTATTTCTCGCTCACTTTCTTTATCTTTCTCGTTGTATCTCTCTTGATACCACCGTTGCCCCTACATTCTATCCCTTTAACTTTCCCCTTTCCAAGTCTTAGAAGACTTCCTAGAAGGCGGTGGCTCAACGGGTCAATTGGGAGGTAATTTTACCGACTGAGTATGTCTTATGGGATGAATCAGGAGGTGAATTTACCTACTGAGTATAACACCTGTGTATCCCTGACACTTGAAAAGTGTCCCCTTGTTGGGCTCCTTGGTGGGCGGGGAGCACGGGTGCTGAATTTTAAATCCACCAACATGGATATTTCCAAAACAAATCAACTCAAGCGTACCAAAACTGGATCTGACTCAGATGACGAACCATGTGGTGTGGATTCATTTCCACGCTTCATGGTTATACAGTCTAAAGATGCCACAAAACCGCTTAATGTACTCTCTCCGTTTGTGATCGAGAAAACAATTATGGGACTGATTGGAACACCAAAAGGTGTTAAAAAGTTAAAATCGGGCTGCCTACTTGTCGAGTGTGAGCGACGAGGTCAAGCAGAAAACCTCAAGAAAATGAGAACCTTTTTCGATATTCCAGTGACCTCGTTCGCCAACACAACACTCAATTCGTCCAAAGGCGTCATTCGCTGTCGTGACTTGGCTGGAGTCAGCGACACGGAAATCATTGAAGGGATGAAAAACGAAGGTGTCACTGCAGTCCGTAGAATACGTATTAAACGTAACAACAACCTGCAGGACACCAACACCATTATACTCACCTTCAACAAGCCAACAGTACCCAGAGTGGTCAAAGTTGGCTTTCTGCAAGTGAAGGTTGATGTGTACATACCAAATCCACTTCGATGTTATAAGTGTCAGAAATATGGTCATCATGAAGACCGCTGCTCAAGAAGCCAAATATGTGGCCGATGCGGAGATCACTCTCACCAGGAATCTGAGTGTAGAGCCACTCCGCATTGTGTCAACTGTGGAAAACAGCACCACGCCAATTCCAAGGATTGTGATACCTGGAAACAGGAGAAGGAAATACAGAGGGTTACATACACATCCAACATTCCCTATCCAGAGGCCAGAAAGCTTGCACAGGCAAAAATAAAATCTTCGACCCTTTTGCCCCTGTCGCTTATGTAATTTGATCCCCATAAAAAATTATGGGCATTAAAATCACCGAGTAAAACAAATGGTGCAGGAAGTTGTTGAACAAGCGTGTCTAATTCGTTTGGTAATAAGTTGGTGTTTGGTGGTATATAAATAGAACAAAATGTACAGCTTCTTTGTCATCTAATCAGATCTATGAAGGTTGATTCTTTTGTATAGCTTTTCAGTTTCTCCAACATACTGAAGGCTACAGATCTTACATGTGATGAGACAAATTACATTCTTAGTTTTGCATCTTTTATTTGGAATATGTTTGTTTAGTTTTTCTCTAGTCACTGTCCTAGAAAATGTCCTGGTCTCTATCATATGTTGACAGGTTTTGCATCTTTTATCGCCACAGGGGCCAGATTGTCTAGGATGGTCTTGACTAGTCATTGGCGTTAGCTTCGCTCTGACTAGGATGTCCTTGAGGTTTTTTTGGTCTCCGGTAGGCTACTACAGGTTTGTTCGGAAGGATTAACTTTAGTGCGTCTGACGATACCACGATGGGCCAGTGTTACGCGATGATTTTATCTCCTCTGGGTTGTCTGGATGGTAGGTCAGGATAAATGGCATCCTATCAGCCTTTTCCTTCTCTCTATATGTTAGTAGGTCATCTCGGTTTGTTTGTTTAGCCCTTTGGGTTGCCTCCGCAATCAGGTTTTTGTCGTAACCTCGGCAAATTAAATGTTTAGATAGCTCTTCAGACCGTTTTAGGAATGTTTCTTTGTCGAAGCAAATTCTGCGTATCCTCAATGCCTGGCTATATGGAATGTTCCTAATACAGCGTTTTGGATGACAGTTGGTGGGGAGGAGATACTGGTGTTTGTCGGTTGGTTTCTAGTATATATATATATATATATATTGTTACGTATATGTAATCAAATTGCTTGTGTGCTAGTTTTAAAATTCTTTTTTATTTTATTTTTGTTTCATTACATTTTAATGTAATGATTATTGTGGGGATTCGAAATTCTTTTTTCAGTAAATTTTGTTTATCTAAGACATAAAACCTGTTACATGAGAATTAGTTTTAGTTAACCTAGTTCGTCTTGGGTTGGGAAGTTCGTAAACAGGAAGTTAGAATGATTAGTCAGTATCACGGCCATACTTTGCTGGCGTGATCACCATGTGTAAAGAAGATTTTTTGTGTTATTGGTTCTTAAGTAGAGCTACACTGGTGTACGTAATGAATCTCTTGTAGGAAGAGACCACATGACCCATCTCGCGAGACTTGACATGATGTTTTTGGGATTTAAATACGCATTCTTAATATTTTTCTGTCAGAGTCGTTTTAACATCTTGAAGGAACAAGGTGTTTTTCTTATTTGTTGCCAGATTGTTTGTTTTTTCATTTGTTTTTTGGATTAATAATTTCTTCCTAGGAAATTCAACAAGTGCACGTTTTTATAAAAAAAAACCACTGTAAAACAGTCACAAGTTTTCTCTCAATCGCAAGTTTGTTATTTTTTCGGCACACATTTCTCCTTAAAATGCCCGACACACGAAATTGATACTGGAAGATTCAATTGTATTCTACAAGACTGAGTGTTGAATTCCCAGCCATTTTATTTCAGACTGACTTGTCTTAATCAATAAGAAAAGCGTGATGTTTTTGTATATGCAGTGACGTATACATATGTCAGACTCCCAGCAATACAGGGGGTGGGAGGATCTGGTATCGAAATGTTTACACGACCCGCCCCACATTTTTGTTGCCGCCCAAGGAGAGCAAGAAGTAGTGGACCATGGCGCTACCCTCTGCTGTTTTTTTTCCAAATTCAGTGATAAGTTTTTTGACGATCATGTTTATTATTCGTAAAATTATACAAATTCCAAGCTGCATACATTGTTATATACTAGACAGAATTTGTTTTTGTACTTTACGATGGTTTAAAAATAAATTACAAATTTTATTTCAGTCAATCATGAAAACCAATTTTGAAGTCAACTCAGAAGATATTCGTGTAAAAGTAAATTATCTCCAAAAGATGTTAATATATTTAGTGCGCGCTCTTACATTATTACTTTCCTCTGACTATTCATGTAGCCCTAAAAGTAAATACATTAAAATATACAATAAAATGGATATAGTTATTAAAAAAAAAAACGTGTTTTGTTCCAGTAAGTCAAGACAACCAATGTTAAGCCAACTTGAAAACATGTTGCTGTAAGAATATTCACTCGAAAAGATGATAATGTGTTTAGTGTACAGTCGTACATTACTAATTCTTACTTACGTTTCATAAAGCACTTGGAGTAAGTGAATTAAAAATATTCTAAAAATCGTAAATAGTTACTGCTTAGAAATATATTGTTGAAGATAAATAATTTTAAAGTTCAACTTGGTTCGTGAGATGGAACTTTGGTTATTAATGTCTGCGCGATGGAAACATGAATATGCTAAATATATCGGAATATAAATATCTGAAGATATTGCCCTTGATTTCTGTATTATCCGTTACATTTTTCATCGTCGTTTCCTCTCAGTAACTGAACATGTAGTCACTGGTACGTCGGATTGGTCGAGACAATGAAGCATTATTTTGGGAAAAACCAAAATCACAGTGTAAATGTTCAAGCATTAAAATAATGCAATCTAGGTTTCATTATTTTTATGGAAGAAAAAAAATGTACACAAGGCCTGAACATATGAGGGTTCTCCACCTATTTTCTTCGCGAGTTTAGTTTTACATTTTACATTTTTATTTCAATGTATACTTCCTTTTATTCTTACAGTTATCGATGGAAAATACATTTCTACATACGTGTGTGCCACTAAACATGTGGTAATTTGAATCATTTTTGCCCATGTTTAGAGGATATATAACAGTTGAATTTCAAAGGCCTCCACGGAGTGTTTGAGGCAGTTATCAATTGAAAAATCGATGTAGGTTTAAAAAGTGTGTAAATATTTACGACAAGCTAATTGTCGCAAGAAAACATTCTTGCGACATTTGGTTAGTCTGAAAAAAATGGAGGACGTAATCAATGTCTGGGTGTGGGTCTTAGTTACTCTGGCTGATTGGATACTCGAACAGTGTCATTGACAACCATCAAAAGGTCAATTATCATCTCCGATTACCATGTCAAATGCACTGTGAATGGAAGTAGTATTTTTAATTCCAGAGAAGGATTCTATAAAGATGATACAATGACCCTCTCGATTTTGTTTTGGGGGGTTAGGGTGGGGGTGGTTTGAGTAATCTATCGTCTGAACTTCTTTGCTTTAGTACATGTGTCGAGTTGGGCAACAAAGATGTAATCAGGTTGATATTAATCTGTCGCTGGACTGCCTTAATAAAAGGGCTTTAAATGCGAATGTCCCGTTAAGTACGTAATGTTGCATAATGACTAACTTAGCATCAGCATAGAGAGATTAGATCTTTGGATTAAAACTTTAAGTCTACATGGAGATAAATTCTCGAAGTCTCTCTTACGTAAAATTGCTTGCGGATATAAACACCGTTTGAGATAAATTTCCGATTAAGAGACTAGAAAAAGAATGTTCCAAATATGTTGACTCTTTGTCTGTTAATTAAGATCAAAATCGAAATCTTATGCTTGTTATGATTTTTTTAATTTCTATTTCATGCCTAAAGAAGATCTTAGAATTTTCACAAAAACATTAACGGTATATGAAATATTTTTTGAAAATGCAGCGAATCACCTCACATAAAATACATATTAGTTAATGGGATGCAAGACCTAAATGTGATTGCTGTTATTTGTAGGCAATCTTTCTGATATATACCAAGATCATGGTTCACTATATCTGCGTTCTAAAATACTTATTTTGTTCTCATTACATTTCCTTTCCTCTGTTGCAAGTATATTGTATACCTATATACCTATATGTTTGTCTAATGATTGGGATGTTAACCCAATATTCAGCAATATATGTTGCGTTCGCATACACGAGTTATCTTACCCACGTTTAACCATACATTAACAACTGAATGGAATTTATCAAGTCATTTGTCAGATCCCGATTCTTTCATACATTTTGAAACCATTGCATGTTTAATGTACATGTTTAAATATTTGAATAACGGCCTTAGGTCACTCATTGTTGTGACCCTCTAATGAGAAGTTGAACTTCACGTAGCGGTCTTTGGGGCAGGTTCTCCACATTTTAATATGATTCAGATATGTTCTGGTACAAGAGTATGCAGTGGCAATCTTAACTGATGCCTTATTTAAAAATATGATTTTACACATGGAAATACATCTTCGCTAGCCAAGGTTCCGATGTCTTAACCCTATATACAACTTGGCAAATCGAACAGATATTTTTGTGTTTTGTGACAACGACATCAATGGGATTTCATGAGTTGCCTCCTTTAGTATATAAAACCAACAAACGAATAGCGTTTAACAGCGGTGCATTATACATTGGCCAAAATATGGTAGAGTCAATTAACTTCAAAATGATATTTTGTAGGTTTAACATCGAAAAAATTACTATGATGTACCAGAGATAAACCATTACATGTTTATTTGAATTAAAGACATTTGTACAAAACACGGAGCGGCAATTGCAAATTGCTTATTTATGGGGTCATTCAAGTTATACGCTCCCCTTGTCTCGATCATGTGGGAACAGTATTCAGATTTGAACAACTTAATTTTGATTGGATGCGGTGGCTTACCGCCGCATCCAATAAAATTCACACAACCGAAGCACATAAATATCTGTTCGATCCACCAAGGTGTAGACAGGGTTAAGATATCGGAACCTTGGCTAGCCAGGATGAAGGAAATACCGCACCTGGGACATATAAGAACAACAGCGGCGAACTCATTTATTTACTATTTACATTTCACAACTTAGGTAGAAATCAAGTTTAAAATTCATGTTCTTTGAAATATTCAATCACTTCTACTCGTGGCCAATTCCCAAGGAGAGGATCCGCGACAATTCCCAGTCGATAACGCGCCATGCGAGAGCCTTCGGGTAGAGTGTAGGGTTATTAATGCCAGGATATGTCCATTCCAGTGTCCCGATATGTGTTTTATCAGACCGACTAAGTCCATCGCGACACGTGGACACGATTCATCGATCACAGGTGCAGTTTCTAGAAGCATGAGCCTGTGATCGGTTTTTCGGTGCCATCCTCTGGCACTTGTCGCACGAAAGACAAAACAGCTTATCGTCGCGGTAAATCTATTGCCATGTTAATTCTTTGACAATACGGTCGCATATCTGTCAATTCATGTGTCTCCCAAGTGGACTTTCATGAATGAACTTCAGCACTTCCTCTCGCTTCTCCTTAAGCACAAAAAATTGTCTGAGGTGCCCCTTCTTTGCATGTCGCTAAAAGAATCCCGGTTCTGTAGACGAAGTTCACCTCTCCATCCTGAGTTTTCATTTTCGTTTTGTCCTCATCATGCTTCCACAACTACGCCAACGTTGGGTTATCTTCCTGTTGCACTTTCTCAGCTCGGCAGGTAAGAAGTTACGTACAGGCGACGTCGTAGCTTCAATCGGTGTACACTTTGTTCCGCGATCCTTGGACCTGGTGTATACAGCTCCCACTGGTACTTGTGTGCTGCAGTTGTCTGGATTGTGCAGTGGCAACATATGACCACAACCCAGTATGACTTCGTCTGACAATCCTGATAGACACACGGCATCAATGTTTCCTTTTAAATTTGGGGACCCAAGGTCTATGGTGGCTACGGGCAACGACACGCGCATGCTGCTGGCTTACTGCACCCTTATAACTTCACCCCTGTTGTTGTCTTGTTTCACGTACGTCTAGTCGACAAGGGCCGGATAGCTGAACCCAGTGTCGTACAAGATGGAGGCAACTGCTCCGTTCAAGGTTACAGATGCAGTGTGGATCGGTATACAGGTCTTCTCGTCGATGTAATTCCTGTGAGTCAGTTTGTGTTTAGGACAATATCTGGCTAAATGCCCCAGACATTTAGTGTTATAGCACATAGATAGTTCCCGCCGACATGCAACACCCTTCTTTCTCGCTTGAGCGTTTCCAGGTTAGTGGCGACGAATGTGGATATGTGAGAAAACTTGCCAGTAGCTTCTCGTGGGTCGGTGGTTCTTTCCGGGGATTTCCCGGTTTCTTCCTCCACCATTAATACTGGCCGCCATGTATAGCCTATCGTGTGCTGAAAAATGGCGTTAAGCCCCACAACAACAACAACAACAACAACCAGGTTAGTGGGACAATGTCATACCTGTCGAACCACCCCAATTCTTTTCCTCAAAATTACGATTATGCCCTTCTGTCACTCCCTCAGCCATTCAGCGCTACTCAGGGGGACTGAGTCGATGTTTACTCTATAAGAATCGAGTCATACCTTTTGGCCTTGTAACTATCTCGTCTAAAGATATTTGCCAACTTTCTTCCAGAAAACTAATTCTCGTTGGTACGTTCTCATGAAGTATTCCTTGAGAATCGCTTCGTAAGTTTGCTCAAACTCGGACATCTGCATCCACTTCTGGAACAAAATGCCAAAAGGATGTACAGCTGCGAGCGGGCTTCTGCAGATTATCTCGTGGACTCACGAAAAAGTTTCCGATACTTCTCGGCTGTGAGCTGGTAATAACATAGAAGTATCTTTTTCATTGCGCCGTAGCCATCCACTTGATCCATGGCCAGGTTATGGAAGATGCACATTGGGTTTAGGGTATCTTATGTACGACCGCAAGTGTTTCAAACTGTATGAGAAAATCATCGATCGATTCCTTTCGCAAATTAGGTTCTACATTACGGTTGTCAGCAGTCCTGCAATTGCGTTTGAACAGGGCATCAACTTACACCATTCGCAGACCTTGCCGCTAACAGCAACATCTCCATCTCGAGAGTATGACGGAGTTCCTTTTTCCTTCTCTCTGGAACATCCTCAGTCCTAACTAGCTTCCCGTGCCTTTGCGCTTTCCACTGTCTTAAGTCAACACACTTTTCCCTCTTCATTTTGCTGCTTTTCTCTGTGATACCTGTTCTGCTTTCCCTTCCTTGATTTGGGTTTTCACAAACTCTGCTAACATGAACCCTTTGTAGACCAACCTGTTCTGCTCTAAGGTAATATATAAAACCATTCGGTTCTTAAAGCTGTTGCCAGTTTATTCCACTAATCCAGATTGCGTTATTCTATAAAAAATATTCTACTCATCTAGAACGATTGCCGCCAACAGTAAGATTACATTATTTGTCAACGTATTCGTTTATGTCACTAATATATATTTGTCTTTCATTTGGTTTTTTTTCCCGAACCTTATGAATAGCCGGGACGACCCAATCAATCTGTGGCAACAAAACTATCCAAATGTAAATAATACACTTTATTGTTCAAAAGTGACATAGTCAGTGTAACGTTTTCGTTTACAAATACATGATTTTACTCTTTCAAATCACACTGACTCAGTCATTTTCCTCCCTGCATATTAACTGACATGAAATTTTTTAAATGAAATAATTGGATGCTTTATCTTCGATGTTTATTCAATGCAATTCCGGAGCAGGTAAGATATTACAATGATTTAAAATATAAGCTGAGCATACACGACATACAATATAAAGTACGAAAATAATGTTGATGATTAAAACAATGAAAATACTTTTTTGCATAACCGGGCAATATGAGGCAGTAAACAAACCTCAAACTGAAGTAAGCAACATTCATGGTTCTTTCGCTTAATTTCAGAACTCTGAACACATCTGCAAATTGTTGCAAGGTGCTTGACAACAAGAGAAACTTTAAAGTATGTGCTGCATTACTGCATCTTGTGGAAAGAAACAAGTAGCTTACCATTAGTGGCATTATTAATAGGTGAAAGTTTCCAATTCAGTAATTTCGGACCGTCGAAAGGAAGAAGTGAAGAAACCTATACAATAATATAGAACAGTTTATTCGGTGTATTGCATTCAGCTAAAAGAATTGACAAGATTTAAAAACACTTAAAGGTTAATAATGAAACATGTTCTAAATGACTCACGAAATCGACGATATAGTACACTAACTGATACAATGAGTACCATAAACAAGAAAAATTGTGTCCGCCCTGTTTCATATTATTCTGTAAAGTACATTAAAATGTATCCTGCAAGATATCTACATTTCCTCAGTATATATTAGTAAATATAATTATCCGAAACCAAGAGTGATAGTACAATAGTTTCCTCTTCAGGCAGGACATGTTTTCCTCAATCTACTAAAATATCAATTTTCCTTTTAGTATATATTTTTTTCACGGGAAAATTTTCTTCAGTTTACATTTTATTTCATTGTGTGCCAAAGCGATTCAAGGCTACAATACTATGTCGATATGAAGACCTTACGAAATTTTATAACAATGTTAGGATAGTTAAGGTCAATGTTAGGACAGTTAAGGTCAATTTTAGGATAGTTAAGGTTAATGTTAGGATAGTTAAGGTTAATGCTAGGATAGTTAAGGTTAATGTTAGGATAGTGTATACATTTCGTTTCTACAAATAATGTTCTGAATGATGGACTTTGCTAAACGAATGACTATTTCTATATATAATTAAAAATCTGTTTCTGTTTATGACATATTTCATGCGTGGATATAAGTTTATAATGATGTTTGTCTGAAGAAGGGGGGGGGTGGACGAAGGAGAGTAATGGAAAAATACAATGTGCAACAGCAGAGAGAAAGAACCAATGGTCTCCGGTATGGAAGTATAGGTTTAAATAAGATACTTATGGGCAGACATAGTTTATAATTGGGCAGCGAACATCTCACAGACATTGATATCGCCACTTTGGCCAACATGAATTTATGTCACTGATACTTTTCAGAACTTCATTTTGTAACATGTCATATAGTTGCAAGAGGTATAAAAAGAGAAATATAAAATAAAAATGTCAATAATTATATTCATTATAGTTATGGGAAATCAACATATCAGCAATGGTTATATTCATTATGGTAATGGGAAATCAACATATCAGTAATGGTTATATTCATTATAGTATTGAAATCAACGTATCATCCAGACTTAGCGATCTTATTATTCAACTTGGTTATTTTTATAGATCGTTAAACATGAATCTGATCTCTGATTCCTATATTCATATGTCAATATGTGAAAAGTTACGCAATAAAAGGGGTAAACTTCATTGATACGTAACTAAAAATAAATTTTATTGTTAGTACAACTGTAAAAGTATGACTGTACATCAATTATACTGAATCGACTGGGGTTAAGTTATTCCTATGGAATAAACAAATACACACAGAAAAGTCTAAAGTTAGAGGGTTCAAAACACATTTTCTAAATACGGTTAGCTTGACATCTTTATTTCAATTTCTCCTTTCTTGTATTCTTCAGATTCTCGAAATACATGTCTATGTACTTTTGTTCAAGAAACAAGTTGCAGTTTCATCCAACTGTGTGCATGTTTAGATGATCATGTGGCTAAACGACCTGAATATAGCCTCTTCGAATTTCAAACACCCCACTGACAATTGTTTAGTATTACAGATCGATAAATCGATGCACGATTAAAATGGCTAAAAATATTTATGACAACCATATCATTAGCATGTCCGAAAAGAATGGCATGCGTAGCACATGCTAGGAGATGTGTCTAATTTTCGTTTTTGATTGGTTAATCGAGGAGCGTAATTGAGAGTGGCGAAAGGTAAATTATAATTTCCAATTACAACGTCAACTGTACAGTTAATGGATGTAGTTCTTGTAATTTCAGAGAAGGTTTATATTGAGTCGGTACAAAACATACTTTTGGAGGGGAAATGGGGATTGCGTAGGTTATTATCTACAGTTCCGTCAGCTAGTCCCCGTGGCTAGTTGAACAATAAGATGTAAGTAGGTTGATAAAAAAGATTAGCCGTCTGTGAGCATTGATTTATCACTGGATTGATTTAAGAAAAGGAATTTAATTGTGTAGGTTGCATTAAGTAGGTAATGTTGCATACTAGCTAACTCTTTTATTTAAATTTAGGACAATTGGGTGATAAACATCTGACGTATTTGTACCCGTGATTTGAATGGAAAGTGAGCGTAGCTCAAATTTCTGCTCTTTCATATGAAATACAACCAGGTCATTTATTAACACGAGTGATTTAAAGCTTTGGACTTAATGTAAGCAGAATACTTCGATAAAGAAAGCAAAGGTGATAAATTAGCGTTCATGTGTTTCAAGAGACTTTTTCGCAGCAATGGTTTCTGAATGAATACACAATTTGGCTTTGTCATTATGGTTGTAAATTTAGATTGATTCGTTTTGCATATGATTCACTTTTGCACGAAACAAATTAAAGATGGGGGAGCCCACATCGCATGATCATAATTTAGAGAACATTATTACAATATGGCCAGGAATATTCTTGTAGCACATTTAACTTTAATTAGTGGATATAGCATTTGAAAGAGCAATGTAAATAAATACATTTGATGCATATTTTATTTAAATGTCTTTTAAACAAATGTATGTAGGGAGGGGTTAGTGGGTTGACTCCATTTCTTTCATCAGCAAGTTTTATCCTACTACTGCAACCTCTGGATAGAATATAATAACTGTGAGAGATAACCTTTCCAAAAGGCCGATATTAGGTATATTGCTGATAAAACGTATGCAGAATAATTGATTGGTGACTTCAGTATTTATAATCGCTATGGTCTTGATTTTGTTACCTCTCTAGGAGAATTTGCATCCGAAACCAGCGGTCCGAAAGTTAAAATGTACATGTACATTTGGTACTCTCAGAGCAAGCAAAGAAAGTCAAACTTTCATGACGATATATGACCTTTTGAAAAGCTTTGAGATTATCTGTGCATAGAGCAGATTGTAAGCCTATTACTAACTCACTAGAGGTTAGTAGTGCAAAGTAGTAAAGGAGTAAAAACAATATTTGCTGTGAGCCATATCTCGGTATAATAGAAAATACTCAATAGTGAGTAGATAATATTGCGATGTTACTTATTTTCATGGGTAACGTATATTCATTTCTATTCAAAATAGTTTTTACTTTTATTTCTACTTAAATTTTGTAACAGGGGAAGAGGGTCCAATTCTGTCTCTTTGTATTGACACCTTTTTCACCTTGTTCACAATTTCGTTCAAACTTGGAGTCAAAACGTTTCTCTATTTTGACTATTTTATTCGACCGTCTGAAAAGTAATTTAAGTTCGGTCTATGTTAGTATTGGATGCATGCAAAAGAAAGTTCTAGGCAGATATATGTTCCAACATCGATGAGAATGGTATGCCATTATAAATAACTAAATAGAGCATTTCCTTGAAATCAGTTCAAAATCACCCATAAAAACAAGTAAATAATTCAGTATATATGCAACAATGTATTGCAAGAAAACCATTGTGAGAGATGGTGTTTAAGCTGTTATAAGCAACACCATTGTGCATGCACTTGTATCTGTGTCTGGGTAATTATGAGAGAGAGAGAGAGAGAGAGAGAGAGAGAGAGAGAGAGAGAGAGAGAGAGAGAGAGAGAGCAATACTG
>JAECUM010090866.1:0-12204 GCA_016617855.1 Megalonaias nervosa
TCTCTGTCTTCATGACGGATGACGAGAGAGATAATATGGACCTTTCTATTCCATTTGCTAATTATGACCGAAACAGTAACACTCTTTTTTGGAATTCACCCACTCCAATTATGTCAGAGCACTGTTAAGTCTATTGAAAACAGAAGATTAGGTAACGATGCAGATAAGGGCCAGTACACGTGTTCGCAAAAAAAAAAGAAAAAAAGAAACAAAAGTACCATTGATTAAGTCCTGAATAATTTCACCGTCATTAAATTCTTCAGAGAACACAGATTTATATCATTTTCAAATTATTGTCCATCGCTTTGAAAACGGCAAATAATCGTCATAAGTACATGCATTCTACAGTGCTTAAACTTAATGGAATCCTGACTTTTAATCTGGTTTCCTTGCTAATATGCAACGAAACTCTTTTGCTTTGGAACAAAACGTTAATGTCAGTGCTATTGGACTCGTTGAAAAGAAAAAAAGAAAAAAACAAAAACATGATCGATGAAAACGCTTTGACATTGGCTTTCTTTGGTACCAAAGAGCAAATCGATATTTTGATAGAATCGGTTCATTTTTGGGACGGAGACTTAATTTTCTCCTTCAAGAAATTGCTTCTTGTTTTAATGGTGAATCTTGAGAAGAGAAAAAAGAACACACTATATGAAAATTACTTGAGTGATTTCAATTCTTTCAAATACTGTGTAATTAGAAAGAATTAAATAATTAAGCCAAAGGAATACAGAAAGTTCTGTCGAACGTGTAAATTACTGTAAAATGGTCTCATAGGGTTAAT
This sequence comes from Megalonaias nervosa, assembly GCA_016617855.1. Taxonomy (NCBI): domain Eukaryota; kingdom Metazoa; phylum Mollusca; class Bivalvia; order Unionida; family Unionidae; genus Megalonaias; species Megalonaias nervosa. The sequence goes on from JAECUM010090866.1 coordinate 785, forward strand.
ATTGCACGGTTTACGAAACTGAAACCCATGTGAGGTTTGGAATTGATTTTATAGTCCGAAACATTCCAGTAATTATTCCAATGATTGTTGTGATTTTTATGAATATAATTAAAGAAACTGACAACAGCCTTACCAGAACATAATGCTGTCAGATAGAACAGAGTACTAGACGAATGTATTTAAGTGAATCTGTACTTGCAGAGTTGGATAGTCGAATTACGGTTGAAGAACTTAGATCAGCTCTAAAACAAATAAGTAATAATAAAGTTTTTAATATATACGTTAGGGATTCGTTTTCACTTGTAGTAATTGATATTCTGAACAATTTCAATATGATATTTAGCAGTCGTATTTATTATTCAATCGAGTAAGGGTCTTATTATGCTAACGTTTTAGACAGATGATCAATCAGATGTAATTATTACAGAACGATAAGATTGCTTATCTTTACAAGAAAAGTTTTCACTAACAAGAATCCAAGACTGCTAATCCAATTAAACGGCAGAAATCAAAGGCAGCATCGCGGAGTGCCTTTTAGTGATCAAATTTCTTTTCTGAGCATATAGTCCTCTGGTTTGTTTGCATCGCCAGAGCGGAACACGGCAAAGAATGAAATAACTTTCTGGATGTCATGTACCACGATTTTTCTGGCCAGACAGTCGATAATCAATGAGATCGGCAAGGCTGAACCGATAATACATGACAGAGTCGCCTTGGCTTTTTCTTCCAGCGTAGTCAGTATCCAATTAGATCCCCCCTTCCCCCATATGATTTATAACCATTCCCTTACACCAATGGAGTCTGATTTCTGTGGCGGGCTGGAAATGGCAAGCACAAACTTTCTTACGATAAAACCGAACGCAGTCAGAATCGATGCGATTACGATGCCCTGCTTGAGGAAGGTGGTTCGAAATTTTTTTTTTCAAATAGGGTTGAGTCCTTACAGAGGACCTGACTATTTGTCTCCTATTCGTGGAATCATTGCTGCGGAGGCCCTCTAGGTCAATACTGGCAGCATTTGTAAGGCTACCTCTTATCTCCTGAGTCATCATTTCTCCTCCATGTTTGGTTAGATTCGTGTGTGTTGTGTTTACCGGATCAGCTTTCCTTGTCCAACTTTGATGTGGTTATCGAGTTCAGTAATTTCACCGAAGATATTCAAAAACCCAGAATTTGTACGTTTAAATGCATTATATCATATGCACTGAGTTCTCAGTAACTGAGACCATCAGTTTATACTTCAATATATCTGAGTGGTGTGTCCGCGCTTTCCACCGCAGCTTTGAGCTCAGGATCTGGCATTGTGCCTACATCATGTACAACACTGTGGGCAGCGGCGAGCTTTCTTTGTGCTTCTGCGAACAGCCGCTCCTGTTTGAGGCCATATACTTGGACGAACTTAATATCAGCTTGCCCTTACATTGTGCATGAGGAGAAGAATATACGTGGTTCTTTTTGTACATTAAAAAAGAGTACGGTCTGCCCACATTTCTCTGCTATTGCGCCTTCTAATATTTAACTTAATCATAGTAGATTAATATGTGCTTCAGAAAAAGCATAGAGTCTAATACTAAATTTGGACATATTAGATCACTGTGTATTTAAAAATAAAGCATACTAAGCAATAGCAGATCATTATTTGCTCAAAATAAGGCATAATGTGTAATAGTCAACTTGACCGGAGTTGATCAATGTCAATATATGGCAATTACCATATTTATTTGCATACATGTAATCATTGTAAAACAACAAAAGGTATTCGCTGCGATAAACTGCTAGAACGCAATATCAAATACCAGTTTCCAAACAAACTTTGGCATTTTCGTTCCGTTAAATATTAATGCACTTAAATGTAACCACTATCTACAGCCAGATTTCAATATCAGATACCAATAAGTAAATAAGCTTTGTCATTTTCTTTTCGTTAAATATTAACAGCGTTAAACGTAACCACTATCTACAGTCAGGTTTTTAGTGACTTGACTGGCTCAGATGGGGAAACAATACAAAAATGTCTTGCTTTACAGGTTCTTTGTTTTTCAAGAGAACGAAACTCATTGAGCACTTCGACGTCATTTTGCATGCTCTTGATCAAATTAGGCTGACGCTGTTGTAATGGGAAGTATGGCGCTTGTTTGTGGAATTAGGTACAGAACTTTCAACACTCTATTGGTTATATCAAAGCGAGGAAATGCGAGCGAAGCTCATTAACAATGACAATCCGAGGATGTCTGCTCTAGCTGAACATGGAGGATATCGAACTTGCGACCCTTAAATTACAACTTAGAAGCTCTACCAAATGGCCTACGGCGGTTCCCTAGTGTATATAAATATGTTCTGAAGGAATGCAAATATTTTGGAAAGGAAGTTTATAACACTTGGAATAGGAACGAGTATTTAATGGCCGCTTCCTATACTTAAAATGTACTAAAGCACTTTAAATTTCTTGTAGAATTAGAACAACAACAACAACAAAAACACCACCACCACCACCACCACCAATAATAATAATAATAATAATAATAATAATAATAGTAATAATAATAATAATAATAATAATAATATGATGATGATGATGATGATGATGATGATGATGATGATATTGATGATGATGATCATGGCGATGATTACAATACTTAGAAAATTATTACAGTGACAGCACGTATACAATATGCTTTTGAAGATGGATTTTTATTGTAAAGAGCATAAAAATATTTCTTGATTGTTGCTATCGTCGCTAGAGGCACGCTAGTCTGAAATAAAATTATTTTTAATATTTATTTATATTTGCATAGAAGTACTCGTCTTGTTATAAGTAAATATTATTTACTGGACGTACAAGTGAAGCAAAAATACCATTAACTAAAATATTAAGTTTATTATTTAAAAAGTATATAGCAATAACTGCTATTATTGCACTGACCGCAATGATTATGGCAGCAGTTGCACCGTCTTTAAAACCAAATTTGTCAATACGTTATTTTTCCAACTCAACCATCGCCTTCTTGAACTGCGCTTAATTCAACCCTTGTCACCTCACTTATTTCATCTCCGCCATATACTCCACGTATTCTTCCTATTCCGGTAGAGTCCTAGTTTTCGACAATCAAGACATTCTTAGACAATTTAGTTAATTATTTGAATGAGCAAAATAGAAAGTAGCAGTTGCGATATCTGGTATTTATTGGTGATTCGATAAGCGTGCTATTAAAGGGAACTGGACAAACTGTTTTTACTTTCTTTTTTTTTATTGCACATAACCATGCTATTTTGTTTGCTGTTTTACATTAGTGGCTTTGCTAATTGCATTTTAAATCAAAGGTGGAAACTAAAAACATCGCGCAGTATTGACGTTTAGTAACCTATTTCAAAACCGTAGACCATAGCAACGTCCAAAGTCACTGCTGTCAAATAAATAATTGTTTGCTGAATTAGTGGTCAATATTGTTTTTGACCTTTCCACATTATAATGTATCCTTTGAACTTACACGAATCAGAATTATCAGTCCGCACAGTCGGAATGGCAGAGTCTGTGTGAAGCACATTGTCATCGTCTTTGACTAGGTATTTCGAAAAAAATATTCATTATAATGCATCTGCTCTGCATAATTATTACCCACTTTATTTACTCTTTACTTCTACAATGTCTTCTCGAACTTTAGATTGTTATCAGCATTTACAATACCCTTCTTTGTAATACCGGTATTAATTGGTTTAATCGAGATTTAAACCAGTCAGTGGATTTAGATAAATTATCTTTATGTCCAACTTCCCATTTACATTACTCGGTCACTAGGTATCAAAAGCATTACTCGGTCACACAGTGATAAAATCATTCACTCACCACCATCAACATAGCCTAATTTAAGTTTTTGATCTGTTATGTATTTGATTGGTGTCATAAACTCGATATTCAAATGATAATAGCTCCATAATTCATTTTTCACTGTCCGATATGTGCTATTCAGTGTCCAATATGTGTTATTCAGTGTCCGATTAGCAGTAGAGTCATTTTATTAGTCATATTGTATTTTTGTCCATTGGTCCACTTTTGCATGCTTGCGTGTCAAAAATATCTGCTTGCCGCTTGTCAACCATTCGACTTACATCAACTCATATTTGGGAAAATCGTTCTCTAGCTTGACTGCGTAATTTGTATCTATGTTACTGAGTTAAGCATAGTCTATATGTCTCATTCAATTTGTCCCCACGGTGGATTGAAGTGATTGGAAACAACTGTACCTTTATCATCGCCATAAAGATTCCCGAAATATTGTTATTTACCTTATTTACTCTGTAAAGTGTACGTGAAGTATATAAAAGAGTATAGGAGCATTCAAAGAATATGCCGTGGTTAATTTAAATGGCACTGCTTGATACACTGAGTCACCTTGCGTTGATTTTTATTTAACGTAGTTTTCCATAAAGGGCAATATTATGTTGAAACGCAAAGTTTACGAAATGTTTGAATTGTACATTTAAGTGAACACGAGTCAGTATATCTAGTCCCCATACATAATGTATTGCTCATACCGTACAGTTTTAACAGTATTGCTATTGTGATCCTCGATGTCTTCACCATTACACGTAATAGGCCAAGTCCGCGTTTTTCTAAAACAATACGGTATACAATATGCCACATTTTAAATCAATATTTCAAACTCTTTATTATCAAGTACATTAATTTTTAACACAAAAACTTTGACCCCACCTTTATAATATTTAAACTTGGACACAGTCACATTATGTATTGATAATAATGTTATTTTTTATGGTAAACTCCAGAAATATTTCTATCATCTGTCAGACTTGTCGAATCATTCACAATATAACGTAGTACCATAACTGATGTTGATTCAAAAAGTTCAAATTAAATCACCAGTTGTTCAAGTGTGGATATAAAAGGTCTTACAGCAAATGTCTTCTTACCCCTACAACTAATGCCGATGCGTTGTAAATTTATAGGCATGCTCGCTAGTTCCTTCTTACCCTTCACACCAGATAGAAATGATTTCTCGAAAATTGCTATCTGCGAATAATTGTATCCCTTGCACGATATAGTAATGATACTTTGGAAAATGAATTACTGTGCTAAAGTGTTCTGGTGCATGAGATGTTAGTATTGATCAAAGGAAATTTCTAACTATGCAAGTCACCTTACTGGAAAAATATGATAATAATTGTTGAACATTAGCAATTGTGCTCACGCGTTTTACTACCCCTACCATATGGTAATAACTTTGGAAAATTTTGAACTGTGTTCATACTGTGTCCCTCCTACTTTTACCGCTGTATTGTTACCTTCGAGATATAATTTTCCGATAGAATTGTAATCTTGTGGTGGAAATGAGCATATTTCGCTAGATAGCCATCGACATAATCTTTAAATTGTAATTCTAAACTTTGTACATTTTCTCCTTGTTATGCATATTTAATTTTAATTGTTTGTGATTTTTAATTCATTGTGTGATATGGATAATTGTATTTTGGACTTAACCTTGTCCAAAATCAAGTTCATTTTCTACCTAACCTGAATCATTTACTTTTGTAATTCTGTAAACACTGCATAGCTATATTTTTTCTCATTGACTAAGGGTTAACTATTAGGATTACTTTCTTTGCCTGAGTCAAGGACATTTTGCGTTTACCGTGTTTTTTATTACAATTTAAGTAATACACTTTTTAATTATAGTATAACTGCGATTTTATCTTGTAAACATTTGGAATCTTCCAGAATGAAATTTTCCTGTAGGTAATAGTTTTATTTAGAAAATGTTAATTATGACCTGAGGTCAAGCAGAAGACTAATTTTGTTTTTCAAGAAATTATTTATTCATGTTGTAAGATCTGAATAAAATCAGTTATATTATTGTTGTGTCCAGTGTTCCATTTGGGCTGGAAATTATTTATTTAAATTATTTAAATCAAGAGATTCTTCTTTGGAAATACAAAGTGCTCCAAAATAACATTCGTGGATATAGAGACTTAGATTTTTAGTGAAATTTCAATAAGGAAATATTCTTAGATTGTATTATTGGGATTCAACAAAGGACTGTTGACACATAACTACGACATTCCAACGCAGACACATCAAAACTTCCAGCGTTGATTTTTTTCCGAATGTCATTAAAGAGTGTTCGGATCTTTAATCATTTGGACGCGCGTTCAAAAATCATCTTCTTATTTGAGATTTATTTCGCAATACCGTAATTTCCTTTAGTACATGTATTTTTCACTTTACTTTCTAAGGAAATAAATTATTAGTTGAAGTTTACAAAGCTTTATGCCTCTCGCTCATTTCTATTACTTATTTTAAGACCATAGAGTCATAATGTCATGTTGCGAAACAGTTGAGCTAAAAATTGAAAACATGATTGAAGCATCATAATATTGCATGTGCGAAATAAAAGCATAAACATGGTTTTGTAACTAGTTCCATCACATTCAGGATACGCGAATTTATTATTTAGTGTGTTTGATCAAGAAAACGAGAAGTTATTAACTTTGTTTCTTACAAGCCCCAGGATTTTCCTAAGCAAACCTGAAGACTTTTCTATGTTACTTTTAACTTTGTGAATATGACAAAATCGCCAGAGGATCTGTAAATGCTGTTCAATAACAATTCTCAACAGGTACAGTTATTTGGATAATGCAAGGAATTATACTTCACAAGAGTAACGGTAACAGTAATGTATTCATATAGTTTCTGTCTGGCTATAATAATGGTTGTTTTGGAGTCGGCACAACATAACGCGTTTCGATACGTCAGACGAATCAAAGCTTACTCCTGCAGCCAATAACATAATTATCATAGACTGAACCTAAAAGGAGAGGAGAGGGCTGAGTTTGCCGGTCTCGACGGATGCCCTCCAAGTCACGAGGGACCTTTAGCACCAGCTTGGTCGAGTCAAGTTTGCAAAAATTAAGTATGCCTTAGACGCTCGCATTGTGGCTCAATATGAAGATGAATACTGAAATGTATGAACAGAACAGTTTTAGTAATCATGTGGAGAGATCAGAGGACGTGCGGGAATTAACCTTAGCCGTTAGTTTATTTTGTGGGGTGTTATAGGTACAGACAGAATTTAGCATGGATGGGCTTCTCTGGGGGCAAAGGGAAATAAATATTAGGATTTATCTTGCCCACAAACTGCCCGAGAAATTTAGGGACAGATGGGTCTGTACGGGGACAAAAATGTCTAAAATCTCCACACCTACTATCCGACAAAAAGGACTTAATGTAAAGGTGTGTGAGTTTGTGTGTGTGGGGTGGGGGTGGGTGGGAGTGGGGGGGGGGGTAAAATCTTAAAATAATCCTATACAACTCCCACGTTTACTTACTAGCCAACACCCGCTGTTTGATTACAATCCATCACACACCCCTGACATCCAGAAATCGCTTATTGATTACAATCCATCACAGACCCAGACTATTCAGCAACCGTTTTTTTTTATTGCTATCCATCACCCCATACTATTCAAAACGACTTTTGTATTATATAAAATCAGACACCTATTATTCAACGAAAAGGATAGGATGTAAAAGAAGAGGGATGAAATCACACAAACATAATATCCAAAACCAACTTTAATTCCTCTTCATAACTAGCATTTTGATATAATGTAACACACACTCTTTATTATCTATCACAGGTTTTTACTGCAATACAAGACACGACTAACTATCCAGTTCCCTCCTTTAAATTACAATAAAACACACACACACACACACACACACACACACACACACACACACACACACACACACACACACACACACACATTATAATGCAGCAGACGATATTTTGATTACAGTCCACCATATGCATACGATTTTCCGGCAGCAGCATTTTTACATACAACCTAACAAAGGCCCTTACTATCCAGCACATTTTGTTGATTACAATCCAACACACTCGACTATCTAGAACCCACTTTTTGATTACTATCCCACACCACATTCATACAATCGAACGATACTGTCATACTTACAAACACAGTATCCAGCGTGAAGGGTAGGGATGTTTATACACATATTCAACTTACAAGTACACCAAAATACTATCACATAATAGGTATTAGGAAATCAAAAGGTGTGTTTATAGGCACACAATACCCACATATAGACATGAGTAGGGGTAAGAGTTTTCAATGTTTAGTTGTAAACATAGCAATTTACATGCAGAAAAGCCAATCAACATAAAACAAAAACTGACAATAATTAGAGTCTTAATTTCCTTTCTGGAGATCTGGGTAAACAGGATAATTTTGTTTCTGCAAAGAATATCCCTTAGTAACCAAAACTCTTTGGTCGGACAATCCAGGCCTCACATCTCCTACTCATGTATGCCCACCTCAATCACTAATGGACACAGGAAAGGAAGAGTGAGAATGGTTAGGCTCATTTAACCAGTTTTGCATTGGTATAATTAAAGGTTCCGTCTTGTGTGTAATTGCTGTTGCTGTTCTCATCGAAAGAACAATTTATATTACCCCTTCTGTTTTATCCTACCAATTTGCTTGTTTCTTTCTCAACTGATACTCCAGCAAAGAGACTAATTCTTTAGCCATTTTGAGATAGCATATTCCTCCTTTGAATTATCTCCTACTGCCACTCCGGTGGCCTAAGTTGTTAGAGCGTCCGCCTCGGATGAGAGAGGTCGCGTTTTCGATCCGCAGCAGAGTCGTACCAAAGACTTATAAAAATGGCACTAGCAGCTGCCTCGCTAGGCGCTCTGCATTAAGAAGTTAGTGTTAGGAGTGGTTGGCATGGTGTCAGGATAATACGACTGGGTGGGACATGATGCAACATGTCCGTGGCATGATGCCCCTGTGTTAGACAACACTATAACCTTATCACACTGCAGATGTCATAGGGATATGACTGAAAAATTGTTAAAGCTACGTTAAAGATCAAAATCACACACACACACACACACACACACACACACACACACACACACACACACACACACACATCTCCTACTGCCATATAGTTTTATATTTTCCACTTTACCTAGGAGATGATGCACATCAAGCGAGAAGCGAACGATGGCCGGCAAAACTGGTGAACACTTTAATAAGCTTTAAGAGCGGATTTGAAGGAAAGCATTCTTCATATTTAGTACGCGAAGGTGAAAGAAGACATTACACTTGCAAAGTAGGTTGACAGAAAGAATATCAAAGAGCATATCCAAAAATGATTCTTTTACATTAAAACAAAAAACGTTATTCTCTAAATCAACACATTTAGTTCAATAAGCACCGTTAACTGAAACATCAACTATGAAGAGGTAGGATTGGAGCAGATCCTTTCCTCTTTATCTACGTAACCCACAAACATGAATGTATTTATGTTGTGGAGTCAGACTCGACATCCAGCGATCTTACCATTTATGTACACTACGTTTTCTCAGCTCAAATGAGATAACCACAACATTTACATAAAAATGGTTATATTTTATTATCGTTTCTAGAGTACTCACGATCAAAATAAACAAAAGGGATTAAATATTCTAAAGGATATTCAAAACTGCTTAGATAAAAGTTATAATAACTGTATGATCCACACACGATGGAGTATCACCATAGTGATCTTACATTTGTAATTGAGTAGATATAGCATTTCTTCTCATAAAGTCACTGATGTAGTTTTCCGGAGGAGGTAATCCATCAGTATCGAAATTATCCACACTGTGATCGTTGGGAAAGTAAACTGCTACTAATAAGCTTCCCAGATGATGATTGTCGTCTTGATGATAGGCTTGAACGTTTTTAGCCGCCCGATCGTGAAGCAAGTATTTGTACGTTTTCAAATATTTTTGCTTATGATGCTTGTTCCAGATAATATTCTAAACCTTAGACTTGACTGTCGTCATTGATCGCATTGTCTCTGACGAGGATGATTAATGTCACATTCCTAACAATGTTTTTGAGTAGGCCTGAAATTGTTTCACCCAAGTGATGAACAACACAGAAAACTAGATGTTCTTCTTGTTATGGGCAACTGCATGATGGCTGTAATTTTATTTTCGTCACTTGTGGTCTGTAACTGCCGTGGCCGTTTTTCTGGATAGAAAAACATCGTCTTCGTCTTCAAAGTTTGCGTTTCGTCTTTTCATTGCTTCTAATAATCGAGGGTCACTTCTCTCCAGTTATTGATCTTCAGAGTATTGTCAAATTCTGCATAGAAGATGACAATCCCTATGTTTTCCAGAGCTACTGCAAATTGAAGTTCGACACGAAATTAGCCTAATTGTATTGAGTGGAAATGTGCCTTCGTCACTGCCGTGGTCTGTGCAAATGAAAGCGCAGAAGGTATATCCTCCTAAAAATTGGTCTAACGAATTACCGAGATTATTGTTGTAACCTAATTTTTATGTGGCTTCAGTGTCAAGTAATATTTCAAGTAATGTTTCTTGTCAATGTTTGGTTCGAAAGGTTTAGTACACAATGTCTGGCCACCTCAGTTGACTTCTATCCAGAAATATCAGTAGTGTAGTGGGATAGAATAGGGACAATGGGAATCAGCATTACAGACCCCGCCCCCCGTGATAGTATGGGGACACGATTTATAGGGACAAAAAATCACCCTGGGATAGTATGGTTACAATGGGAATTTTGTATAGCGACTAGCACACCCTGGGACTGTATAGGGACAATGGGAATTTTGTATAGCGACAAGAGGAATGGCACAGGTAGGGTGACGTCATGGTACTGGACACTTGCAACAATGTAGCAAGTACCGTGACGTCATGCCACCTGTGTCATTTCTATATAAAGTTTGAATCATTCGCGTCCGTGTTTGTGTATAGCAAGTACCGTGACGTCATGCTACCTGTGTCATTTCTATATAAAGTTTGAATCATTCGCGTTCGTGTTTGTGGATATTATAATATTATACCCAAATTATACAACTGACTAAAAAAATTTTAGATAAGAGAATAATGTTTTTGTGAGTTAAAAGATAAATTATACAATCGAATAAATTTTTTTAGGCAAGAAAGAATAAATCTTTTCGAGGCAGTGGAGTGGCCCTGAAATTGGCCTTTGGTTTTCTTCTTTGTCTTCTTCTAAGTTCTTCTATTCCTCCACCAACTTCTTATTTTCTGTCCTACACTTTTTTCTTCTTCTCATTCTTTTCCTCCTTCTGTTCTTCCTTCTCCTCCTCCTTTTCCTGTTTCTTCCTTTTTTCATTTTCTTCTTCCTTTTCTATATTTTCGTTCCACTCCCTCATCCTCCTTTTGTCTTCTAAATCTTCCCTTTCGTCCTTTTCAATTCTAATCATCTCATTTAATATCTCCTTTCCTCTCTTTAAATTGTTGATTTCCATAGCCAGTCTGTGCGGGCTATAAGTCCCAACCTGCATTCTAAGTAGCATCTCCTCAACCATGCCTAGTGTGTCTACCACCTCCTGCAAT